>CM065467.1:30371384-30418811 GCA_032872475.1 Leptopilina myrica (nomen nudum)
CTTTATTATGAAAACAAATTTCTTTCTTTCTCTCTTTCGTTCTTTAAAAAAAAGATGAATTGTACACGCGATGACACTCGAATTTCACAATATATATATATTCTTTATTCCGCAGGTGCTCAAGTTGAAAAGAAATCGTCGAATAAAGGCGAATGATCGCGAACGGCACCGGATGCACACCCTGAACGACGCTTTAGAGAAGCTAAGAATGACCCTGCCAACATTTCCGGAAGACACGAAATTAACCAAGATCGAGACACTGCGCTTCGCTCACAACTACATTTGGGCACTCTCACAAACATTGGGCAATGCTGAGAGTGGCGAAATTACGGTTAATGTGGGCAATGTGACTGTGAGTATCAGTGACACTGGCAATATGATAACATCATCGACTGGCAGTTGTGCCGTCGCAGCGCAAAAACGACTTGGACCAGCGCACACATCATTTCCCTATCCACAAGAGAGATTCATGCCCGAATGGCAAGAATACGATTGTTACAGTGATCAAAGTGTCAGTCCACCGATTCAGTATCAAGCATGCTACGACCAAAGAATGTACACTCCACAAATACCACCTCCAACTCAACATCATCATAATCTGAGTCATCATCCTCATCACCATCATCATCATCATCATGTGCAACATCATGGAATGTATCAATGTCTCTAGAAGTATTTCCCCTCTAATATTTATTTATTTATTATCCCTGCGTTGCAATCAAACAAATTCAAACAAATTTCTATCATGCAAACCCTTTAATTGATTTTTGTTCAACCAAACTATTTTCAAAATCATTACCACGCAACGTCAATTTTTACCAAACACGCAGCTTTTCTAAGAATGTTAAACTACAAAACAAAAATTTACTTTGCTCTCCTCTCAATCTGACGCATCCTTAAAAAAGCTTATAGAAAGCAAAACCGGTTTTTAAATATTCAAACACTTACAATTAGCACCAAACTATTTTTTATTCCTCATTATTCATATTGAAATAAATATTCTACGGAACAAAAAGTTTATACCTGGATGAGTGAAAAGCTTTACTAAAATAGTGAAAGTTTTTATTGTTGTAAAAAGTTTCCCTGATTTACTTAAAGCATTATTTTTTTCGTTGTTCGAAACAAAAAATAACACAATATTAAAGGTAGAAATAGAATAAAATTAAAATAACAATAAAGCGAAGCAAGAAAAAAAAGTGATCCAAAGAAGCGAAGAAAGAAAAAAATAAAACTAAGGGGTTTTGGTACTTTTGAAAATAGACGTTGAATGATTGAGTGCGTAATGCTCAAATATAAAGTGATTAGAAATTGAAGGTGCAGAATCGAGGAGGAGTTATAGCCTTAAAGTTCAAATGTCAAATAATAGTATTTCTAATAGGAATGTATAAAGTTTTATATAAGCAAATATATATATTTTTTACATAAACGTAAAATTTTACATAAATCTAAGTGAAAGGATCAGTAATTTTAGTCTAAGAAAATATTTTAGATAAAATTATATATATATTAAATTATAAAGTCAAATAATTTTTTTAAAAAAAATTTTGATCCAAAAAGTAGATAATTTTTCGACGAAAACCAACTTTTATATGCAATCATTATTATTTGTAATCATACGAAAAGCGAAAGAAAAGACTATAATGTACATTTTCAATTTTAAAACAAAGACTGTAGGGAGTATTAATAGAAGCCTTCAAAAAACTAAATTCAAATTCGTTAAAGTCGTAATTAATTTTTAGTATAACTATAGTTTTTGTGGTAAAAAGAACAAAAAAGCAAAAATTGAACTAAAAAAATTTAAAAAAAGAAAGAGAAAAGAAAATAAAAAAGGAAAAGAAAGAGAAAAGAAAAAAGAAGATAAAAAAAGGAAGAGAATAGAAAAAATAAAAAAAATACTAATTTACTGGTAAAATTGAACAACTTAAGTAAAAAATCACTGGATTAATTACGATTTTAACGAATTTTCATTTAGCGACAACGACACGTATATTCAAGTACAATAATTATACCACAGAATATTGTAAAAAAAAGTAAAATGAATATCGTTATCTAATGTTTTAAGAAAATATCTTCTATTTTAAATATTGTATTATATATAAAATAAGTCTCGATACTTAGATTAAGTGCGAAGTTTCTCTTTTCGATTTTCCATTTTACCTATTTTTAATTTCATTGAGACTGCGGAATAAGCAATTAATTTTGTTTTAGTGTATTATTTTATTAAATTTTATAAATCAGTTTTTATGTTCCTCTTTGTCTAGTCAGGATATTGTGTATTAGGTCGCATCATTGATCTCATACCTCTGATCTCATTTTTAATTTTTTTGTTAATTTTTAGAAAGTATCTTAGTATTATATAAACTTATATATTATCTACTATACCCCCATATTGTGCTCTTATAATAATAAAAAAAGGAATTGCGCCGATTCAGGGAAAAAAAATTGTACAGATTTTCTACTTTTTAATATAATAAATCATATTTTACAACAGAATTCTTGTTTTTTCATTTAGAAAATTAATATAAACTATGAATTAAAAACTGTTCATGTTTATTTCAAGTTTGCTATTTTTCATAAGGAGGCTTTTATTTGATTTAGTGAAACCATTCCTTTTTTGTTTCATCAAAAATTCTTTTTACTATAATGAGTATTTAATAATAATAATAATAATAATAATAATAATAATAATATTTAATAATAGTTATAATTAGTATTTTCGATATTAAATAAATTTTAGTAAATATTCTACATTAACAAATTTTTCCAACTAAAATAGTCTGAATTTAAATTAGTAAAAGGCACTAATTAAAAATATGGTCATTGCATCAAATGGAAAAAAAAATATTCCAAACAAGTTTTCAAACTGTAAAAATTTCCCCAAAAAAATTTTTAATTATAGTACAAAAAGTTGTACTGAATCGATAATTGAATTTCGATTATTGAATTTGTTAGTAGAAAGATGATATTTTTAAAAGAAAATAGGAGCAGTGGAATTATTTTCAAAAATTCACTTCACAAGAATGACTATAGAATGAACGAATGCACGTGCCAAGGGTCACGTGCCTTTTGTTAAAATCACGATAGCTCCAGATGCATCACAAATTGAGTTGCACCTACCATCATAATCCTATAGATTACAAATTTAACATGATTTCCTCTAAAAACCACACATACACTTCTCAACGGTCATTCCTTTATTAATAACTTCAATATAAATACTTCCACTTATAGTTAAAAAAAATTCCAAACAATTTTGAATATCATTAAAAAAATCATCAAAGAGATACACAAAATCAATCAAAAATATTCAAAAACAAAGAATTATTCATAAAAACAAATTCTTCCTTTGATTGAAACAAAATCCTTAAATTATGTAATATTTATAGGAATTTCGTTTCGACCAAAGAAAGAATTTGTTTCTAAAAAAAGAAGATTATATACCAAAAATGTGGTTTGAAGAAAAAAATTATGATCCTATTCTTTGGCAACAATACCATTCGTATACTTTAGTATCAAATCTGTGCTCCTGCGTTTCTTTCTATACTAAAATGCAACAAGATTTAGAAAGTTTACAACTCGAGTTAGATTACAAACAAATATTTATTCACCTTAAAACAAAATTTGACCAAACAAACCGAAACCGAAAGGTTTCCAAAAGGACGAAAACATATGCGTAAGTTTAGTAAAAACAAAAAAACAAAAATAGATTCACATTGGTAATAAAACATTTATCTCGAGAGTGCATAAATAAAAATTTACTTCTTATGATTTCTAAACGGAAATAATAAAAAGAACACCCGGTCGGATAATAAAAAAAGCGAACTTCCGCATTGAATGCTTGTTTAAAAAGTTTGAATGTGGAACAATACTTTGGATCCGTTATAAGGACTACTATATGCCATAAAAATGGAGGTCGCCATTTTTGTGACAAGGGCTGGTGGGTGTTCCCTCTCTCTACATTTATATATATATATATATATACGTGTGGTATAACGTTAGGAAAATAAATAGGTTCTCTTCAACTCTAGAACCGTTCGATCAAATTGAGAACAACGGAAAGCGTTCTATCAAAATAACACGACGAAAGGACGTCGATTGAAGGATAATATTTTCCTCATGGTTGCATAAAATCCTCTTCAAAATCGAGGGTTTTTTTTCAAGTCTCTTATTTTTCAAATAATATGCATTCCTATTTTTCCAAACACAAAATTCTATTCATTGAACAGTATATATGTGACAAATGGAAACTTTCCGAATGTGTCGTTTAGCAAACAGTTAGAATAGCTGGGACAATAAAAATGATTAAAATGTAACTAATTTGTATGTTCTTTGAACCAATTTTTCTATTTTAATCATCTGCGCGGTTAGCAGAACTTATATACTTAAGAATTAAACAACATTATTACAAATTATTAAAATATAACTATTTTTATGTTCTTTGAACCAATTTTTCTATTTTAATCATCTGCGGTTAGCAGAACTTATACTTAAGAATTAAACAACATCATTTCTCGTAAATTTTAGAGAAAAAATTAAAATAGTTTTAAAACATAAATTTTGAAAGGGTACAAAAAGTTGAAGGTAAACTTACAAAGTTGTGCATTAAAAAAAAAAAGAATTCAGGAAAAGAGACAATTTAATATTGACTCTAGAATTTAAACTATACCGGATAATAATCAATTTGACAAGTTTCATTTTTGAATATATACAACATCTATTTGCAAACAAGACGCAAGCTGCGACGAATCCGTTAGTATACGCGTGATGATCGTTTCCCCAAATCTCGCCAATAATGCTAAATGGCTAAATGCTTCGATAGAACTATTATGCTGACGATATATATCAATGTGTACATACACACACACATATATATTCGAATTCGACAGACGCGGCTTTGAGCCCAAGGTTTTGAAAGATTTTTGGGGGAATTCAATCAGTTTTTGCTGCGGCGATTATGCGTCCGAGGAGGGTCTCATAAAACGATGATTCATTTTTCCTTCCTTTTTTGGAAAAATATTTCACTCAACAATAAACTGCAATTCATTTTTTTTACATTTCAAATCTTTTTTTTACAGTTCGTTCAAAAAATTGGTTCTTTTCCAAAAAAGTAAGAGAAAAGGAATACATTCTACAATTCTTCTGATAGAATTTAATATCATTCTTCTAAAAATTTATCATCATACTGCTAAGAAAACGTTTTGTAATGATGATAAATCATTACAAAACGTTTTCTTATCTTGAAAATTAGAAGCAAAGTGTGACAAGTTCCTCAAAGGAATACCAAAGAATCTTTTTTAGAAAAACTTTAATATACCTATAAAAATATTAAAAATAAAAAAGAGTTTAAACTTAATGTCGACGCGCAGTGATTTCCCTCTTCTATCAAGTTTATCATATATTCTATACGTCGTTTCCGTCGAGTGCACATATCGATCGCTTGTTTTATTGTACTGGGGTGCTGGTCTGTATGGTGACATACTGGTGGCTGACATAGGTGCCCCCCTAAAGTTTCTAGTACACATATAGGCACCAAATTCAAGGGGGAACATTTTCCTAATTCACGAAAATTCGTGAAATTGCCCTGACCAATCGTTGAGCACTTAATCGATGATTAACGACTATGACTTATGTCACTATTAATCTCTCGAGATGCTAAAACCCACCTAGTTCATACGCACCTATCGGTCATCAAAGATTTCTCCTCCTCACGCAATAACAAAGAAGCAAAATTTCCGAAAATAAGGGGCCAAACATATTTATAAATATGATTACATAGTTCTTCCTCAACAAAATTTACACCAATTTTTACTATGCACTTTGTATTTTCGGAAATATTTGTATTACATTCTCATTTTTTTGTTCAATGTATATTCGATTGATGATGCTTCAAAACGCGAAGAAATGTTCATAGAATAACAGAAAAAGTGTGAAACAATCAAAGACCCAAAAAACCTGTTTCAACGAAAAAGACAAACGAATCCTAGGATGAGAGAGAAAAAAATATCGAAATTTGTCAAACATCAAACAGCATCGTATTTCCGCATCTGTTTAGATATATCCTGGGCGCAATATATAAGGTTGTAGCCTCGTGGGGTGTTGTTCAGCTCTTCATTGTAAGTTGGCATTTGCAGGCCTTTGTGGTAAACCACGAACAATGCCCGAAGGCCTCTATATGCCATTCTATATTCGTATCAGCCGCAAACATATAGTGCACAAGCGAAAAAGGATCACGAATTCATAAATGAAAGTACACATATTACTTGTCTGTGCCAAAATATGGAAAGCCGCATCGGAATATTTGTCTTCAGGATTATGAGGACTCTTCTACGAGATCGATATGTCCAATTTGAATAAAAAAAAGGGACAGGGCAGTAAGTCTTCTGGAAAAAAATACGATACACCAAAGAAGGAAAACACTATACTAAACACTGACAAAAAATTTTCAATTTTGACAAAAAGAGGGATACTTTACTGTTTTTCTAAACTTAACTTTTACTACTTTTGTAAAGTATAACGGAAAGTTGTTTCCCTTTCCTCAGTAATAAAAAAAAACATCCCCAATGAAGAGGGAAAATAAAATAAAATAATCGTAAAATGACTTTTAATACGTTTGGAAAAATTTAACAGCAAGGAAACACGGAATGAAGCCTATTGCTGCTAATTGACTTAAGATCATGGTTATTCAGTCGTCGAGTGCTGTAATAAAACGTCACACTTAATATGACCTTAAAATCCAATTCCGGACTAAATATTGTTTTGAGAAGTGTTTATTTTACTGCTATTGACTATAAAGTCAAAAAACAGTATGGCACAATTTTTCTAAAGATATCATCAACTTGAGCCAAGAAACGAATTAAAACTTTGCTTATAGCAACAGTTTGGATTCCTATATCTCCAACTTTACACCGTAGAATTTAAAATGATATGCTTTCAATTTTTAAAAAGTGTAAATACTTCCATTTGATGGACTCACTGAGAACTTTAAAATCAGTGAAATGTAAGGTTTCACAATTTTTGAGACTGAAGTATAACATCAATTTAATTGTTTCGCTGTAAAGTTGTAGTCTGATTTTTAACAGTGTATTCAAAACATGTCCAAAAGAGCATTCAGAAGTAAAATTACAGAAGAACAAACTAAAATTACAAAAGTATTAATACAAAGACTGTATACCCGCATAGAGCATCGGAAATTTCTCACAAGCTGAAATTAATTTTATCGCAATCTTTAGTTGCAAAGCACATATGAAACTTGAAGTGGTTCTTTAAAAATCTGCTGTTTTTCAATGATTGACGTAAAAATTGACTGTTAATTGTATAAGTGTTTCAGAAAATTTTTACATTTATACAATTTTCAGACATAAGTTTAATGTCAAACATCAAAAAACTGCAGACATTTAAAGAAATACTTTGAGTTTTATAAACTTGGCAGCTAAAGATGCCGAAGGTTACAATCGGTTAATTTCAATTTTTAGAAAACTTTCGGTATTTAAGAAGTACAACTAAGCGCAAAGTTAAGAAGAAGAAGAAACTGTATATTATTCTATTCGAACTTTTCCATCATCTTAAACACAACCATTCAATTTTTACATCTATCGGTACAACGATCTCATAACATTAAAAACAATTCTATTCATTGCCCTATGATTTTTAATCTAAACATAACCAAAAGAAGACACAAATGCCATTTAATAATGCAAAATAATTTCAAAACAATCATTTATCTATAAACATAAATGAAAAGAATTGTAATTTCTACCATCCGAAACAGACACTCTGTCTGAATTAGTTCGAACTTCCACTGTACATATAACTAAGTACAAGTAAAGAATTACAACCAAGAACAAGTATAGAAATAAAATCAAGTACAAGTACAGAAATAAAATCAAGTACAACTAAAGAAATAAAATCGAGTACAAGTACAAAAACAAAATCAAGTACAACTAAAGAAATAAAATCAAGTACAAGTACAGAATCCAAATCAAGAACAAGTAAAGAATCCCAACCGAAGAATCACTCAGAACTACAGACAACAAAACAAATTGGTCACAAATTCTTTCCCAAAAAAATACGATTGAAACCAACAAATATCTAAATCATCAAGTCTAAATCAAAATTGAATGACAATATTATTATTATTACATTTTCCAAAGGAAAATAGAGAAATTCACGCTTTTTTGCATATAACGAGCGCGGTTACTGGTTTTCGATCTCGTCATTCTATGCCGGGTACGGGCATTCTTCAAGTAAATTATAGTCTTGAATGGCAGCACAGTAGGGGGTTGGTTGGCACGCGTATACAGTCAGCTACACCTGCCCCTATACACATCTGTCCCCATATATATCGCGAGTCAAACTTCAACATACAAACATACACACATACACACACCAACAAACACATTTATACACATATGCAGACTTACTAAACATATATGTATATCCTAGAGTGACTACTGTGTACTGTGTGCTGTGTATGTGTATAGGGTTCCTGGTTCATTTCTCCTCCACCAATCCCCCCAATGTAATTTTTCCTCCTAGGTCCTTCGTGATTTCATTCTTATTGCTTTATAGAAAAAAAAAGGATCCAACAGCGAAACTGAGAAACATATACTGACTGTAGGGGTAAATGCACTCGGGTGACAACAATCACCATAGTGAATTTATTGACATTGGAGATATGATTTTGCAAAGCGATGAGTGTCGAATCACCGGTTTTTTAAAACATTTAAAAAACATTTGAAAAACATTTAAAAAACATTTAAAATATTTAAAAAACACATTTACTAAAAATCAACCATCTCTTATTTTTTTCCAAACATGAAAATCCACCGCGAATGGTAAATAATTTAAATAAATTATGTTGTAGGTATAGTAACGTACAGTATAATCGCACGTGAATTACAGGTTTCTGCTATATATAACTTAAACATAGATATTAAAAAGAGGAAAAAGAACCCCCGCACAAGACATAAGACGATCGTTGACATGTTATGCATGATATTGCATTACATTTTCATGCATGGTTTAAGAAATTAAAACAGGACCGAGTAAGAGTGATGGAATTAAATTACAGCCTTGTACACGTGGTAAAATTTAACCGTTAGCCATTTTTTTTGCGGTGCACAACAATTTTTACGAATGTTCCACTTAAGTTGTAGGTTTATTATAAAAGTACGTTATATGTATGCTTTCTTAATTTCTCCTTTTCGGTGGTTGTATAAACAATGAAGTAAAAATAAATAAATAAAGAGAATCCATTTTGAACTAAACCACTATGTTTTGTATAACTATATTTTTATCATAATCATATAACTAATCGTAACTACTTCATAACTATTTTCATAAATTATTTTTATTTTCAATCATTTTTAGCAAGTTTGTTGTAGAACAGTTTCGCCAAGATGTACCTAAGCATTACAAAATATTTGTAAACGCAAACAGATTATAGAAGCATTATAATTACAGATCCTAACGTTTAAAGCGTAAAGACACAATATGTACTTTTTCTTCTTTAAATTTTTTCTACAACAACGATTTTCTTTCACTATCAAAAGAATTAATCGAGAATTTCGAATGCCAACCCTTTGTCTGTCCAGACTTATGACTCTAGCGTTTTTAAATCTAATTCGCAATCTCACGGCAGGATACCGAATTTTCGTTTTTTGTTAATAACGGTCAACTGAGCAGACGAAGGGTTAAATTTGGGTTTTTACTTTTTAAATAAGTCGGTATTTGAAGATTGAAAATTGAAGATGAAAATATTTCGTGAACTTGTTGATTCTTTTTACAATCAATAGAGATCTAACAGGAAAACAAAGTTTAAAAGTGCATAGAGAACTTTTACAAATAACTGTCAAACAATTACCGAAAATATCAGATGTACCCAAAAATTTCTATTTCTAGATCCTATCACACATAATAGCTTCCTGAATATATAAGTCTCACCTGCGACTATTTTAGAGGATGGACTGCTTTTATGCGCCTAAACATCTATGACATACGAAGAGTCAAAAATTATTTGATATTTTACTTAAAATTTCTACCCAAAACTGTTTATAAAATTCTAAAACAGTTTATAAAATTTGACAACAGTTTATAAAATTCCACAACTGTTTATAAAATTCCACAACAGTTTATAAAATTCCACAACAGTTTATAAAATTCCACAACTGTTTACAAAATTTTAAAACAGTTTATAAAATTCAAAACTTCTAGAAGAAGAAGAGGAACACTCCTTCTCCCCACAGTTATGGAATTTTATAAACATTTCTTATAACGAAAAGACAATTTATACGCGTGTGCGTATATAATCTGCATAAATGTTTGTATAATAATACACACTCTAGTGATGAAACTATTTAATGAGTCAAGAACGTTGTATTTTTTAATGGTTCGTTTCATTTTGATGCATGTACGCGCAGAGGAAGTTATGCACGTGCCAGATGCTTGTCTTTCCAAATTCCTATCAGATATCATTAAATATATCTGTAACTTTCTGCTCTATCTTCTTATGAAATCTCTCACACAAGTCACACCTGATGTTAACGGCACCCGGTGCGCTTCTTTTTTTACCATTTTTTTTTTATTACCCTTCTAATTAACTCTCCATTATATTATTAGATATGCTTATCTTTTTGTTAATGAACAGCTTGCCTACATGGTCCAACGACGAATTATTTATAATTATTTATAAATTTGTAAAAAACAATAAAATAATTCGAGTCTACTACAGTCTTTAAATTAATTTTTTCTACTTAAGGTATACAGTTTTTCTAAGGACATATCAAATTGAGTGTTTTTGAATATGAAAATAACGATAAAACAAATAAAATTCAGTGTATAATAAAACACACACTACCAACGCTATAAGCAAGTTTTTTTTGTATCCTAATGTGGTTAAGGGTGAAAATTTTTGAATTCCATATAACCAACAGGCAGTCGAGAACCAAGAGCCATAGTGAATTGATTTTAATGCTTGCACACTATTTCATGCTACTCAAAACCTATTAGTTGTCCCACCCTGTTTAGCGACTAAATTGGAAATCGATTTCACTTCCCGCTGCTTTTGTGTACGAGAAAAAAGTGTAAGACATTCGAAAAAAATATACCCATAGTCTATAAGTATATATACTAACAAAGCAGAAATAATGAAACAAAAGAAAACTGAGGATTTAAAGAAAAAACATTAAAACAAACCTTCCCCCCAAATAATTATTTGGAACAAAATGCAAAAAACAAACAACAAATAGAACAAAATTTTCACCCAAATAAATATTCGGAAGAAATACAAAAACCTAAACAACAAATCCGAAAAGAAGAATATTTTCCTCTAAATAATTATTTGGAGGAAAATTTTCTTCTTTTCGGGTTTGTTGTTTTAATGTTTTCTGAAATAAAACAGTATATAATTTTTCCATTTGCTAAAAGATGATCTTTAACAATTGAAATATACCGGCGAATATTTTAACCCAAAAGAATCTATAGTCTATGTTGCATATTTAGTTTGCCTCGCACCCTTAAATCTATCGTATAATCAAAAGCACGCGACCGCCACGTGCTCGTAACACCACACGACATATACGCACCTTTGTGCTTATTGCAATGCGAGGATTATTCACTGAAACCGCATTCTAATATGATGATCCAAAAATCTTCACCTTCTGTGTAATATAGCGATAAAAATAATACAATACAATAATAATTCCTGTCATTGATATAGTAATAAGCTTACTTTATAGCTCATCGAAAGCAAACAACATAAGAAAGTGGACGCGTGACGACTTGAGAGCTCTTGTGTTAACAAAAAACTATTTCAAAAATTCTAACAGTTGTGTCGTTAACTATATACATATGTTTCCATCATAATTCAGAACCGACATTTACGACTTGATTTTAAACATCGATTTTGAAAAAAAGAACTTTTATTGTTATATATTAATAATTCAATATTAATAAAGCCGCATTTTATTCTCAAATTCAAGCATTTTTGGGGAATACAATTTTTTTTAATAAAAACAGAGAAAGAAAAGGAAAAAGAAGAAAAATTTGTAAAAAGAAAGATCACTAAAGATCATATTCTCTATACACAGTAAAACGTGAGGTGTTAAAATAACACCAGAATGGATCAAATATTCTGCAACAGTTTAATCCCTCTATAGGATTAAATTAACACCAAGAAGAATTAAAATAATCTATTTTGGTGTTATTTTTAACTATATGAATAAAATTTTATTTTTAATAAAACACCAAAATCAACGATTTATAAAAATTCAACGAATTTAGCATCTTCAGGAAGAATAGTAAGTTAGTTACTAACTTAGTTACTAACTAAATTAATAACATAGTTACTAAATTCAATTGTGTTTAAAAATTAAAAAAAAATTCTCGTCAAAATTTCAATTTTCTTCGCAATAATTCAATTATTTTTATAAATAATAACATTTCTACAGGGATTCAATTATTTTTATAAATTATAAAATGCTTTTAAAAATTCAATTATTTTCATAAATGTTACAATTTTTTACAGGAATTCAATTATTTACAAATTTTTAAATGATTTTTTTTGTAATAATTCAATTATTTTCATGAATAATAAATCTAATTGCAGATACTTAATTAATTTTAATGCAATTTTAATCAAATTCCTCGAAAAATGTAATTATTCTTAAAAATATTATTAAAATTGTTATTAAAAGTCCAAAGAATTTATTTATTTATTTTTGTATTTAAATAATTGAATTCTCGTACAATTTACTAATAAAAATGATTTTAAAAATGAATTTCAGTTAAAATTTTAGATTCTACTTAAGTATTTAAAGCATTATAACGTGGATTTTTAGAAATAATTGAATTTTGAAAAATTTTCAAACTAAAATCATTGAAATTTTTCATAGTTTTGACAAAAAATTCTGTAGAATTAATTCTTTTTAAAAGTTTAATAAGATTTTTATTGAAATTATTTCAAGTTTTTATTTTTCAATATACATTTAATTGCAGAATTTCCGAACAATTGAAATTTTGAAAAGTTGAATTGTAAACGAATAAATTTGAAAATTATAAAACTCATCGCAGGGTTTCAATTATTTTTCATACAAATTATAATTGAATTCCTTGGAAAAAAGTAATTATATTCATGCAAGTTTTAATAAAATTCGACAAAAGAATTGAATTATTAAAAAAATTGTTACTAAAATTCTTTATGAGAATTGAATTTTGAGAAACATTCAATTATTCAATAAATTATTTACTTTTACTTTTAAATAATTAAATTTTTGTAGAATTTTTAAATAAAAATTGATTTTCATTTCATAAAAATGAATTTCAGTTAAAATTTTAGATTATAATTGAATATTAAAAGAAATATAGAGTGAACTTTTTGGAAATAGTTGAATTTTCAAAATTAATTTTTTTGAAAATGTTTAATTGAAGTTTTTGAATATTATTTGATGTTTTTATTTTCTAATATGCATTTAATTAAAGAATTTAGGAATAATTGAAATTTCCTGAAATTAATTAATTAATTATTAATAAAAATAAAATATATAAGGTAAAATTGTAGTTAAAAATTTTTGAAAATAATAATTGAATTGAAATAATGAAAATAATTTTGAAGAAGTATAATATTCTTATAATATAAAATAATGATTGTATTACTTGGTCATCTTTAATTATTATGAAATATGAAAAAATCGATCACTTCGAGTCGAAGACTCGGACTTATCCATATCTTCATGTTTTATAATTATAAAAAGTTTTAATAAACTAAAATTTCATTTATTGTAAAACATAACACAAAAATTGATTATTTTAATCTTTTTTCGATATTAATTTAATCTGCAACACTTTTTAATACCTTAATACGCTTTACTGTTATAGTTATATTTATAAAGAAAGCTCTAAACGTAACATACACTGATCGTTTCGCCGATAATTGTGCGGTTAGTTTAAATACCGTATACACTCTATTAACTCGATACTTGTAAAGAATTTTGATTTTTTCAGTGTCAGCACGTGTTGCTTGTATGACACTCAACACGTGTTAGGAGAAGTTCAATAGCGTGAATATATGAAGATAAGTTTCCAACGCCTTCGCCACGTGTCTTGCACGCACCCTTGCTTACTTACTAAAGCAAAAAGATGGTGCGAAATTGATCGTGTATGGCTAACTTCGTGGCTCGTTGCACGTGTCATTTTATCATTGACAAGTGTCCTCATAATTGAACTATCATAGCCACTTTTCTTATTAAGTATCATTATTGTTCAATTTTCCCGCAAACCTATACCATCTAGCACGTGATCTGATTTTTAGCATGATCCATCAAAAAACATTTGCATAAAGATTCTCTCGTGTCCCATCATCAGCAAACATATATCAATTTCATGGGAATTGAAATATTCTCACCAATCTTTTTTTTCTTGCAATTTATCAAGCAAAATATCATTGAACTAAACACGTTCAGATGAACCACTTGATTGAAAACTAGTCCACTATATTACCACACTAAAATAATTTTTAGTTTCAAGAAGAGATTTACTATTAAGAAGAATAAAAAAAAACCCCCTGATTATCTATTTGATGTAAATGTTACAAATCCACACGGGAAATTGACTCTCAAACACGCTCCAATTGATAAATTGCCTCCTCGTTAAGAGCAACGAAAAAAAACCCCAAAAACCCTATAAATTAAGAGCCGACCTAGTGAAGAAATAAATTTTGAAGCTTTTCCCTTAATTCATAAGAAATAAGCGTTTTGAAACTCGAGAGAGGTTAAAATTTTTTTGAAAAGGGGATCAAAAGCGCGAAAATCCTTCCCCTCGCTTTGACCAACATCAACCGACGGTGCCACGGAGCGTTACATCGGCATTTCAAAGGCGCCGCTCTTTCTTCAAGACACAAACGCCCAAAATACAAGGGCACACTCCGCACCAACAAAAATATAAATTTGGGTGGTCAAGGTTGTGTTGTGCTCCCATTCATTTCTTTACAAAACTTATAAAATCAAATGTATCGAAATAGACTCCTTTCTTGTTATTATATATACATACAATCTATGTATTAAATATAGATATCTATACGAAAACCAAAATTCACTTTGGGTGGTAGAAGATCTTCATTTTCAGATGATCTAATTGAAAAAAATCGATGACTTTTTCTTTCTTAATATTTGTATCATTCAGTTCCTTCTGATCTCTGGTCTATTGTATAACTGAGACAAATTTTGCTATGGTTCTTAATTTATTACTCTATAGTGCTTCAATACCATTCGATTTCTTTCAATGACAGTGAATCATCTTTATTATTTCGATTTTGAAATTCATGCTGATATTGACAGTTTTTTTCGAATTCACGCAATTTAACGCTCGTGCTGCTCTTTGTACGGCAACATATCGGAATTATTATCAATATTTCTAGAAAATATCAAATTGAGACAAAAACATATAACGTACAATTTGATATTAGAAAAATTATTTTTTTAATTATTTCTATCATCAGTAAAAATTATTACAGACATAAAGAGACGTATATACAGGTTGTTCGAGAGACGCTTCTTTCACTATATAAAACAACAAGTTAAGTTGAAAAATTAATCCAAACTATAATTCGTAGGTTAGTCAACCGACCATAGCGTGTCGGATAACATAACAGTTATCGCCCCCAACGAACAGTGCGATTGTTATGAAATAATAATATAGTCAAGTCCGAATGAAGGGGGTGGTCCTTGCCTTCTACTCTAGGGTTGAAACGATCACAATCAATGCCAAATGCAGTCTATATGTGACACGTAAGTTCTGCATTTCCAATGGTGCTCAATTTTCATTAGTTTGCCTTCATATAATATTCCAATTAACAAACAATTTACTGGCTCTTCTCATACTATGAATATTCAAACAGTTCCCAAAAATCCATACCGAATATTTCTCCACCCTTGTTTTAATATTTAAAAACATTTCTACATAATTTCAATATATGTCAAAACAATAGCACCTGTAGCTACTTCATTAATTTAAATGCAGTACCAACTATATGGTTCCTCTTTTCATGACTTTAAATTTTTTCTTATTTTGCTTAAAACAGTGCTAAGAAGACTACTTTTCGGCACAGTTCTTTTTACATCGTTATCTGCTATATGGATACAATGTACAACAACCGTAAAATTAGATATTTATTCATTAAAGTAGTGGAAAAGAGATGTGTTTAATAAATAGGTGCTACACAATCCGTAGTATGCTATTTTTGAATCTAACTTTTTAACGTTGGTGAAGTTCACAACGTTTATAATCAACGATTTCTGAAAGAAAATACTTTTTTAAGCAAATTTTTATTAATTTTTGTACAGAAAATAGTGCGTTTAATATTTTTAATAATGATTTACAAAAAAAAATATTTGTGAACAGAAATTTTTATTCTTTTTGGTAGAAAATAATTTTTTTTCTTTCAATCGTTGATCATAAACGTTGCAAACTTCACCGAGGTACTTTTTAATAAAAGAAGAGTATTCATAGTTTTTCACTCCTTCTTTGGATAGGTGGCAAAATTAAGAGTATTCCTAGTAACAATTGTCTTTCTCTCTCTTTTTTTTGCTAGGTGGCAAAATGAAGACTGACGCAAATATCGAGGAAAAATTTATTTACTTGCACCGAATTGAGATCTACTTTTCGTCAAATAATGTCCTCGTCAATAACTGTATTAGCGTTGACCCTCTCTAATATACGACACACATAGTACAGCATGTATGACCAGGAAGAACCCTGTGGTTTTTACAGGTTCTTCACAGCCCCTTTGAGCAAATCTTGTTTCCAACCCTCTGAAGACTTAAGATCAACTCCATCAGATGCCGACGAGTATATCAATGTAGAAAGAACCACTGCGCACGTATATATGTACATATGCATTTGTGCGTATATATGTACCGAAGTATGGACAGATGGCGTACAACTACCCCTCCGCAACTATCGTTCCAAAGTGTATATATATATTCTCCAACACAACTTCTGTTATACGTGCAAAGGACTTTGTAAATTAGTTATATGTACTGGTGAGTGGGGCAAGTAGTCAAACACATACGCAGAAACTAAACAATAGTTAAATCAGGGTGTGCCGGTCGTCTGAGGGGTTCTGTGGGTGTTTAATGAGCTGCCACAGTAGTAACGGGGACACATAAAAATCCATGGGGCACGAGCCGCACCATGTAAAGTGCAAAAATGACAATCATAGTCCATAACATTTTTTTCCATTTCTCTTATCATACTTAAATTGACTCTCGAGAAATATCTTGATTTATTTTTTAGTCTATGATACCTACATATCATTTAATATTAACCCTCTGAGTTGTTCAAGCGAATCACATGCAATCTTTGCTTGACACGAAACAGGTGATTCAGTCCGTTTTTTTTAAAATAAGGTAAACAATAATTCACACTATAGCGAATATAATTTCCACTATAGCATTTGGTTCATAAACTTATGTGTATAAATAATACTAAAACGCTTTGACACTTATCAATAATACTAGACTTTAATCACATGTAAAACTAGGCTTAAAATTCGCATAAAGAATTTTAAGACCCCATTGCGATCAAATCATTGATTTAGTCTTATTGTGAAGCTTTCCTATTACCAACACATAATGCATTTCGCTTTTTATTCGAATCGTTTTGGGGTCCTACAGGGCTTATCAAGGATTACACGCGAGTACATGCAGGATCACAAATCTACAGACGTAAATGTTTTTAATGATAAACCGAAATATTGCGACATTGCGAATTTTGTCATTTAACAAAACTTTGTTGCCTAACAATTTTGATACGTTTTTTCCCAATTTTTTTAGATATTAGAGAAGAATGAGATATTAGAGAAGAATTAGATATTAGAGTTTTCTGGATATTAGGATACAGTTTTTTTTTTTAGAAAAATTGTAGGTAGAAAAAAGATGCTGCGTGCCGAAAAAGATAGGATACAATATTTATTATGCTTGACGCTTAACGAATCATCTCAATTGGTACAAAATAGTATCAGTCTTAGCCCTAGGACATTAAAACGATGGAAGCGCACTACACTCTTCAAATATTTGCAACACGTGAAGTGCCTCAAGCAAAGTTATGCTCTAGAGAGAAAGGGATATACTATTGGTGTCCTAGCTGTTGGAAGCACGTGTTTAAATAAATCAAATTAAGTACATTTTTACTACGCTTCCCTTAATTTTGATCCTTTGAAAATCCTAACTGTAAAAGTAAAGTAAAGCATTTTCTGAATGTAACTAAAATGTAAATTCGATAAAATAAAAAAAAAACCACTCTTATTGGCGGGGGGTTATACATATACAGCTCTTACATATCCAATCATGTCTACTCTTTATAAACACGATACAAAGATAACGAACCTCTAAAGTGCGCATGAATTACAATCGACAAGGGAGTTCAGTTCCTCTTATACATGAATATTGGAAAGAAAAAATGAGTTCGCTAATCTATCAAAGGGATAATTCGAATTCGCTAAAGTGCGTCTTTTTTCTTTTCTCTATTGAAAACAAGAATGTAAAATAAATCTGAAGTCGAATTTTCTTTTTCAATCGATCCAAATATTTTGGTAAACTTTGATACTTTCAAAAACATTGTGCGCTGAAAAAGGGTCCATTAAGTTAGAGTCGAAAATTTTCGCAAGAGTGCAAATTACAACAATTTTTTTAATCTTTCAGGTTGTTAAGAAGTGCCAAAGAATAAAAGAAGAAAATTAGCGCCATTTTCACCGTTTAAAAACACACCAAAAAAATAGTTTTCTCTGCGCGAAAAGAATAGAACCGCTACTAAAACTATATCAAGGTTTTAAAGCAAAAAGAAACCCTTCGCTAAACAATAAAAAAAAGCTGTTAAAATACGAAAAGCAATAAAGAAAAACAAAAAATTTCCTCCTCCCCCTAAAATTTCCATTTTGAAAAAATGAACTCCATTGGAAAAAGGAGGCAGGCTCTAGAAATGATGAATAAACGAGTATAAAAAGAAAAGAAGAAACAATGTGAAACATTAAAATCCATTGTAGATCTCATTGAAGAGGAGAAATGGATAAAGGACTCCAGGTGAAGCAATCGAACCGAAAAACGCCTTTTGACGTTAACGCCATGCCTCTTGTGCGTGTTCTATAAATGCAGCCGGCAACAATGGATTCTCGATTCTTATCTCTTGCATTAGTTCCTGGTTACCGGGGACGTTTTGCCATTATGTTTGCACTTGAACCATCACTCCATTGTCTCATTTATCTGATAGGACTCAAGTGCTTCGTGTAACGAATTCGTATGAATTGTATAGCACTCAGAACCCAATTACATTTATACACTATATATATAGTCCTCTCCTCATATATATATATACATTATATCTATCATCCTACTTTTTTCATCATTTTTATGTGATCCACCATCAAGATTGTGGACTAATTTATTAAATATTCAAATTCAAGCTTGCTTCCCTAACGAAAAATCAACTTTCCGTTGCGGTTGTAAAAATGATACGCATATTCAAATTGCTCCTAACCAATAAGACAAATGTAAATTTTTCTTTTGATGAAAATGAAAAAAAATTCAAGACCAATTTTCAAATGGAAGAAAATTCAAGACCAATGATCAAATAAAAGAACATTCAAGACCAATTTTTAATGAGATTGTAAAAATTATAATAAATGGATTGTTTTTGCACTATTTTGTTCATAGTTGGCTTTTTTTAAAATAAATTATCGTTGCTCCGAGTTAATGACAACAAAAGCAATTCATCCTGAATCGAAACCTCATTCCAATCCCTAAACTAATGCAACTAGGGATCTTTTGTTCGTGGTTCGCGAGAATCCATTCTCCCATTTCCCAAGAGAATTTTCGCGTATTATGTTAACCCCTCCCACTTAGCACGATCGTTATCTCATTTTAACAGATACTATTATCATCTATATACATGTATGTTGATCAAGATTCTAAGGAAAAAATTTATTTTCCACGAACCGCAATAATAAATAAAAAAGAACATTCTACCATCATGGAACCAAATTAAAGGATTTTTAACAAATACAAATCAAACATATACAATATAATTCTCTTAGGATCCATTCACCATAATACCGATTAAAAGTTAATTAATAATTACCAATCATAAGGCGTTAAAATTGCTTGAATCATTAACATTTTTAATTGACCTTGCGGTGAAATTAGTCCTTAATATGTTATTTAATTTATTGATGATTGTAGGCTGACAACAGTAGTCTTTCGTATTTATTACCTTAGCGCATGGTTTAAAAATAATATAACATCACATCAAGTGTTGCAATGGAAAAATGAACAAAAAAAAACTAAAATTCTAGACGATAACAACAACACAGATGTTGGCTACTTGAGAATTAAGTGGACCGTCCAACTATATGGCCGCACAGACCTAAAAGTAAAACAGTTGCCGCTTGAGATGGAATAATACTGACAAAAAAAGTACACGCGTCACTACTTTTTCTATGGGACAAGTTAGGGTGAGCCACTGTCCATAAAGGGAGGAATAAATAAATAAACAAACTGTTTGTTTCTATCAGCAATTTAGGCCCAAAATATATTTTCCATCTATTTTCCAATCTACCAATATTAACTACTGGTAAAACAATTTTTTGTTTTGTTGTTATTTAAAGAACAGCTTTTTATAACTAGTGTCGAAATTCGCTACTTTTCCCCCTACTGGTAAAAAAATCCACTTCTCAATTTTCTACACTAAAAAATAAATCTTTTATAATTTAAGTTCTTCAGCAGAGAAATTTGCATCGACCCAATGGTTTAATTTTATAAAAGTGATTTTAATATCGAAAACCAAATGATACGACGATTCATTTTATTCTGGTTTCAAATGGTTATAAAAATTTGATTTCTAGATGTAAAATGCAATGTTAAAAAATATTAAATTTATAATAAAACAGATATTTGAATAATGTTTGAATAATAAATTCATTATTCATATGATCAAATTGTTAATCGAGAAAGAAGCATAATGCGTGTGTAATAAAAAGGACTCTGGTCATTTATTTGAAAGCAAATATATACAATGAAATCAAATTGAAAATAAGGCTCTGCCTAAATATATACGAATTTCCACCCCTATTTATCGTCGTGTCCCTCTCCCTCTTGCACTGACATCAATGAACTTTTTTTCCTTTCCCTATATCTAGAGCACCTGCCCCAAAAATTTGTCCCTTGAAAAAGTCTTTACGGATGAACGCGCACAAAGAATAAATTCACTGAGACTAGACAATTTTAATCTTCTCTCTCTTTAAGTCACTAGAGTGAACTGCAATGAAAATTCGCCTACACTTAATTGCACTGACAGACGCATTTAGCATCTGATTAAAAGGACTTTAGTTAATATTCATTAGAAATTCATAATTCATTAGATATAATTATAGTAAATAGGATAACTCATTTATATGCTAATGTGCTTATAAATATAGTTTCAATCTATTTATTATTAACTTTCTATGTGGGGTCAATTTAGTTTTTACTTCCTAAATTCTGTAACATCCTAAATTCTTCTTCTACTTCTTCTTCTTCTTCTTCTTTCTAAATTCTTTTTAAATTCTTTCTAAATTCTCTAAAATAACGAAAATTATGGACTAAAATACTAATAAGCTTATTAAATTCAAATTAGTGAGAGTTCTTAATTCGTTGAAAAATTATTAATTATTTTCAAAAAATGATAAAAATTTCACAAGACTTTCATTAATAACAAATTTTTTTCATAAATTTCTTCGCAATCATTCAACTATTTTCATAATTAATAAAATTTTACCGGGATTCAATTATTTTCGTAAATAATAAAATTCTTTTTCGGAATTCAATTATTTTTAATAGAATTTTAATCGAATTCCTCAAAAAAATTCTTAAAAATTTCATTAAAAATTCGTCCAAAGAATTTAATTGTTTAAAAATTTGTTGATAAAATTTTTGACTAGGAATTGAATTCCAAGAAACATTCAATTATTCAATAAATTATTTATTTTTGTATTTAAATAATTAAATTCTGTTAGAATTTTCTCATAAACATTAATTTAAAAATAGATTTCACTTAAACTCTTAGATTAAAAAAAAATAATTGAATTTAGGAAATTTTTTTAAAATTGTCTTAAAATTAATTGAATTTCAACCAAAAAAAGTTTTATCAAAACTTTTTAAACTTTTCGAATTTCTGCTAAAATCCATATATTTTTTAAAATAATTGAATTCTTGCGAAGAATTTTATTAAGACTATTGAAAATAATTGATTTTTATTATTTTACGAAAATATTTAAATTCTTGTGAAAAATTTTATTAAAATTTCTAAAAGTAATTAAACATCTGCTAAGAATTTTGTTATTTTTCATTTATGCCAAGAATTTTATTAAAATCTTTTAAAATAATTGAATTCCTGTTAATTTTTTACAAGAATTTTTTTTTATTTTTGAAAATTTTAATAAAATTCTTCGCAAGAATTCAATTATTTTCATAAGTAATAAAATTCAATGCTGAATTTCAATTATTTTTAATACAATTTTAATCGAATTTCTCTAAAAATGTAATTATTTTTAATACAATTTTAATCAAATTTCTCTAAAAATGTAATTATTTTTAAAAATTTTATTAAAATTCGTTAATAGAATTCAAGTATTTGATAATTTGTTGATAACAATTTTTTATGGGAATTGAATTTTAAGAAACGTTCAATTCTTCAATAAATTATTTAATGGCGTTTTAGTTTTATTTAAATAATTGAATTCTAGTAGAATATTCTAATAAAAATTGAATTTTATTTTATAAAAATGAATTTCACTTAAAATTTCAGATAATCATTGAATATTAAAACAAAAAAAGGGTGAATTTCAAAAAATAATTGAATTTTGTAATTAATTTTTTTGAAAAAGTTTAATTGACTTTTTTTAATACTATTTTCAGTTTCTATGTTGTAATATTTATTTAATTGAAGAATTTAACTAATAATTGAAGTTTCGTAAAATTAAATATTCTAAAGAAATGAATTTGAAAATTGTTAAAGAACTTTTTCGAAAATTATTAAAAATAATGATTCTATTTTTTCCAGTTGGTTCGTAAATAGTCCGTAATTTTTAATTTTTGGTCCCTAAAGTCCGTATTTTTATAAATACTTTCATTTCTTCGAGTCCTGAGGTAATAAGTTTCAAAGAATTTACAAAAATGAAATCAGCCATCAAATCGAATTCCAACAAATATAACTCTCCATACCCTATAAAATGAATGTTCTAAAGTAGAGCTGATTTTGGTCCTAAAATAAACCCAAATTACGATTCAGTACCAAAATTGGTATACTAAATTAATACCTTTCCTTTTCCAGTGTACCAAATTACCAAAAATGGCAAATCCTGTGCGCAGGAATTTAAAAAATGAAAATTTCATCAAACCACAAAGCAAACTGATTATTCTGGAAGCAGGATAACATTAAATTAGACTCACAGATTAAATTTTAAACCGCTCTCTCGCCTAAACACTTGGCCTTCTTCAAACTGTCACGGTTTTAAAGGATTACACGTCGATTACAAGGCTTAATTTTAAATGGTCTCAATGCTCTTCATTGGTAGAAGGCAACCCTTCTTGTGGGTTGGTCCATGGTTTTACAATCAGTCATCCATGCTATGACACAGAGAAGGGTTTGCTGGTTCATTTCAAAAAGCGGATTATACTCTTCTTTTTTTTCACTTTGCCCGTTATTGCGTAATATTTTATATATATATATATATACATACATCCTGTATATGAATAAAAAAAAATATATCCCATGTAATATGTGTGAGACAGAAATTCTGCAATTGATCATGGATCCTTTTTTTATAAATCTCTTCCGGTTCCAACAATGTGTACACGGTATATAAGAGAAAAGCAGGGCTTTATTTCTCAACTTTAATGATTCTACACTCCTCCCCATTTTCTATATTTTTTCTCGACATCTCCAAGCAAAATGTGGTTTCACGTATTTTCCGCTATTTTGTTTCATCTATTAAAGTGTAATCTTGCCTGTCATTGTTTACAATAAACTCGATCCCTTTGATCATGTCGGGGGGTGTGTCAATTTATTCCCAAAGAAAGAAAGAAAGAAAGAAAGGACCGTTTTCTCCAAACAAAACAAAAGTGACAGTAAAGAAAAATTTAGGAAACATTTTTCAAATTACTATTCTGCTACAGCATTATTATTCATATTTTTTATTATTATTATTATTATTATTATTATTATTATTATTATTATTATTATAATGATTATTATTATAATAATTATTATTACTATTTTTATTGGCATTCACAAATAATAACAAAAAATTAAATATTCAATCATTTTTTCAGGACTCGAACCAGTGAAAGAATTTAAAAATTTGGATAATTAAAATTATTTGTTTTCAATTTGTTTTCAAAATAATAATAAAATTGATTTGTAAATAAATTCTCATTAGAAAATTCAACTAAAATTCAATTATTCAAATACAAAAATAAATTATTTGGTGAATAATTGAATATTTCTTAAAATCCAATTCCAATTAAAATTTTATCAACAAATTTTTAAATAATTGAATTAGCAACGCAAAATAATAGAATATAAATAATTTTTTATAATTTTTTTTATAAACCTACTGAAACATCTTTCTAAGATATTAAAGTACTTTTGTAATATCCCAAATTATGCTCTAATCAACAACTAATGAATATTCTATTCCATTAAAGAACAATCATGTGTTCAATCTTCCGGTACTTTGATCTCAGATTTGAATTTTAATCACGCCTCACTTATTCCAGCTGTCCTATACTATAAACTGTACACAAAAATTACGACATTTTTTTTCGCCAATTCTGGAATTACGGGGTGGCTTTCAGGATTATTCACACCCAGGTCTTTACATTCTTTTGATAGAAAACAGCGGTAGAAAAATTTAAGGCCCTACCTTATATTTATCTCCCAGACAAGGATTGCGGGAAAAAAGCCATAATCCAAAATTTAGGGATAAAAACGAAAAACATTTAAAAAAAACAACAACAACAACCTACGGGGAAATTTTTGTAGATTTCAAACTGTTAGGGGACAAGTGATAGAAAAAATGATTTAAAAATTTCGAATTTAAAACCAAAGTCAATGAAGTAGATTTGACAAAACAAAAAAAACAACAACCTCACTGTAAAAACATGGCAAAAACAAGCATCTTAAAATACATTATAGTCACTTTTAAAACATCTTATTTTTCCATCTTCTATCTTAGAAACTAATGCATTTTAAGATGCTTTGGATAAATTTTTGGAATCAACTTAATAGTGACTACCAAAGTATCTTAAAATAAGATGCCTTCTTTTTACAGTGGCTTCAGGAAAATTTATTTTTCCATCTTCTATCTTAGAAACTAATGCATTTTAAGATGCTTTGGATAATTTTTTGGAAACAACTTAAAAGTGATGACTACCAAAGTATCTTAAAATAAGATGCCTTCTTTTTACAGTGCTTCAGGAAAATTTTCGTAGATTCCAAACTGTTGTTCGAGAACAAGTGATACAAAAATGAGTTAAAAATTTCGAATTTAAAACCAAAGTCAATGGTTTCAAAATAAGAGATTAGGTTAGGGAATAAGTGACCCGAGATCTAATGCGCGAATGAGAATCAAAAGGAAAATGAGACTTATAGGTCCTTTCGTTTAGTACTTGGGTTTGAAGCCTTCGGAGGTCCTTCCAAACCAAGTTGTGCAGAGGTGCCCCCATCCTTCATTTTTTTTTTTAGAATGAATGATGATGTATGGATGTTGGCTGGGTGCTAGGGGCTTGGTAAAGGGTTCTATTGTTGCATACCCCCTCGGAGAAACAGTTCTCTCTCTTTCTCTCTCTCTCTTACCCCGCAGGGGAGGCCATCGTGAAATATTGCTACGGAGCAGCATACTGCATTCTGCAGCCTGTATATACTGTTAATTTTATGCCCGATTTTTTACCAGTCTTATTCCCCTACCACCTCTCAAAGAGGATCCCTTCATCGGCCCATCAAAACTTAGTGTAAGGTCCTTAGCAACTTTTTCATACCCTTTTGAATAAAATTTTCCAAAAGAAAACTTTACTTCTGCGTCATTGATTGGTGCTCCATGCTCAAATTTTCATTATTTCAATTAAAAATTACTTATTAATTGAAACTATTCTTTAAATTTATTTCTCTAAGAATGAAAAACAATTATTTCTATTCATATTCTTTACATTGCGTTATAGATGTTTCCGCAATAAACAAACTCAAACATAAAATGTTCTCGAACGAAAAAAATAATAAAGCGTTAAAAGTAAAAGATCCTAAAGTTCTGAACGTTCAAATGCGAACGAAATTTATTTACTTCTTCTGAAAATTAAATTTTTATTGTAATAAGGCTGAAGTCCACAACGTTTTTAAAAACGAAAACAATAAAATAATGGTATACGGTAATTTTATGTTTGATTCTAAACCATGTTATTTTTTAATAATTGTATGTGACAGTTAACTTCTTAAAAATTAAGGCACATAAAAATTGGAGATGAGTTCAATTTTTAAAAAATTCTTGGACTTTAGCTTCTTTTATTGTAATTATTCTGCTTCACTATCCAAAAACATTAATAACTGAGTTTGTAAACGTAAAATTTTATGGTTCTTAAATTTTATTTATGATTAGTTACAAAAATTTCTTCAATAAAAAAATATTTCCTTCATTTCGAACGTTCAAAACTTATGGGGATCATGTATAAAAATAAAGTTTTCATTCTATTGAAAACGATTTTTGAATTTTACTAATAGGTTTATAGAAATTTGATAGCAAAACTCTAAACCCGATCGTACCGCGCGCGTATATGCAAATCTGATCGGTCACGGTTTTAAAAATTCGACCCGGCCCTTTTCTCGAATATATCCCAACAATGCATGACTCGGTCAACAATAGGTAATAATAAACCGTGTTCAATATACAAGCAAATATATATATATATATGACAAATAAAAGAAGAGGCAAAAAAAAACGTTTGCCAGGTGCACAATTCCAAATCTTAAACAAATAGAATAAGCAAATAGTGAAATCAACAAAAACTGTTTACTTGCTCTTAATTATTTGCAATCGACTCTCTTCCTCCGTCTATTTATAATTTATACGCAAACATAACACATAAAAAGCGTATTTAAATATTTAAACTATATATATTCATCAATTTGACAATTTTAAGATGATTTAAATATTTAAAAACTATATTGTAAATACAAAAATCTTTTCAAATATCATCGCTATTTTCAATGAGCAATATTGCATTGTGATAGAGATGCGAGAGAAAAAGAGAGGGTTTCTTTAATACAAAATGGTCCATGGAGACAGATTGAAGGGCGTTTTGAAATAAATCAGTCCTTTTGTTTTATAGAGCACACCCTAACTGCAAGCGACATCAAATTCTGTGTAAAAAAATAATATGTGTGCTATATTTATTATTTGTTCACTAGAAAATGCGCGCGTTAAATATTATACTTATTTTACAAAGGTAAAAAAATTGTAATTAATTATTAATTACGGAAAATTAAAATAAGGGTGATGTAAAAATTATAATTATATATATTTATAATTTTCTACCGATCAGCAAAAAAAAATTATGGGGGGGGGGAATTATCCAAAAATGGATCCAGTTTACGAACGACACTTATTCTAAAAATAATAATAATACTTCTAAAATAACATATTTATAGAAATAATACATTTTAAAGAAAATAATATCTTTCAATAATGCAACACTGAAAAAAAATTATTTGATTCAAATAACCGATTATTTGACTATTATCAAACAAATATTTTCTTGAAACAAATAATTTTTATTTGAATCAATTAAATAATATTTGCTTCAAATACTGAAAAATTTGACTCAAATACAATTTATTTGATTCAAGTAAATATTTATTTGAATTATCAAATAATAATAATAATTAGTCAAACAATCGACGTTGGTGAAGTTCACAACGTTTATAAGTCAACGATTTCTGAAGAAAAATATTTTTTAAGCAAATTTTTATAAATTTTATTTATGAAAATAATACGTTTAATTTTTTTTAATAATGATTCACAAACAAAATATTTAGGAACTAAAAATTTCTATTTTTTTTTTGTAAGAAAATAATTTTTTTTTCTTTCAATCGTTGATCATAAACGTTGAGAACTTCACCGACGTAATAATCGTTTATTTGAATCAAATAAATTTTTCTTCAGTGCAAAAATAAATATCTGTCAAAAACAGGATAAATAAAATATGCATGACAAAGTATAAAATAAGAATTATAAATAAAAATCGAAAAAATCAAATTTTATTCACTATACCTACAGTGAACATATTAAATAATTCAATTAATTGCATAATTAGTAACAATAAAAAGATTGTTAAAATCATTTTGAATCGTAAATTTCCATTTTCGTTAAAAATATAGTGTAAAATGCAAAATGTATAAATATTACAAATTTTCAATGAGTCAGGATAAAAAAGTAAACACAAAAAAAATACAATGTCTTTGAAATTTAATAATTCGTTCATATATGTATATTGAAAGAGTCTAAATTTCAGAGACATTATTACAAAAACTATGACGTTTATTCAAATACAAAATAGAAACACATTTTTACAATATTTATCTGAAATATTTTTATCAAAATGAACAAACATGGAAAAAATATTGAATAAACTCTTTTAAATTCAAAACAGCGAATAAAAATGCTATTTCAAATTTTCTAAGAGAACAATATAGTGACAGCAAAAATTCAAAGATCATGCAGAAGGAGAAATTAATTCTACAACACAGACATACACTAAAAAAAAATTAAAAAATTACCGATTTTCCTACCTATTTTTCTGAAATGTTTTTTAACGGAATGATTTTCAACTCACAATCAGTCATACCAGAAAAAAGCTATTCCTACCTATACCCTTTATCTAAATGTACTGCAAACCTATTTTTTAATTAATAAACAAACAAACACTCCACGGTTCTCTCTCATACCGCCAAGGTGCAAAAGCCTAAACTAGAGATAACGCGCCCCGGGGCGAGATTCCGTCACCTTAGCTCAATCCTGCCGTGCAAAAGAAGAAGATAAATAAGTGACACTTTGATAAAAAGATGCGAAAATTGAGAAAAAGGAAAGAAAATTGAAAAACTGCAACAAAACAAGTGGAAAGAGAAGAATAAAAAACTAATAGGAAAAAAAAGAATAAAAACCAATAGAAAAAGAAGAATAAAAACTAATAGAAAAAGAAGAATAAAAAAGAAACATTAAGAAAAAATTTACAAGAATTTACTTTTATAAATTTCTTACGTATCTTGTTACTTAATGCACGACAGAACATCAGACTCAGAAAACATAATGTTTACAAATACAGACAAAACATATATAAAAAAGAGATTTTAAAAACTGACACAAATATTTTGTTTACAATTCATAGAAACTAAAAATTGTTTTTAAATTTTGAACGGCTAGTCAATAATTAAAATTTTTAGTTTATGTTCAAATCGTTCAAATCGTCCAAATTAAAAAAAAATTAAAACAGGTTTTATTTTAAATTTATGGTGACAGTATGATAGTATTATTTTTGTATATTTAAATAAATTGCAGGTAACTTTATATAAACTATGCCACTCTGAAAGGGGTTAGTGCCCAGGGAGGGGGTTTTACCGTTTGTTTACAATATATCAAAAGGGGGAGGGGTTCGGGCACACGCGAAAAAAGGGTTAAAAATAGCGTGACTTATATAGTTTACAAAAAAAACCCGTATTTATGCAAAAATTAATATACAAATAAATTTTTATTCTATAATCATGAATTTTAATTGTAAATTATAATTGTAAATTATAACAATGAATTTTAATTGTAAATTATAATTGTAAATTATAACTATGAATTATAATTGTAAATTATAACTATGAATTATAATTGTAAATTATAATTATGAATTATATTATTAAATTATAACTATAAATTATAATTATGAATTATATTATTAAATTATAATTGCGAATTGAAATAATAAACAATTTTTAAATAAAAGGAACATTATTTGTGCCAGTCGTCACTATATTGTTTAAGTTAATAAGGACTCACCGAATCTGCAACTCCCGCGTCGAAATTTGATGAAGAGCTAAAGGCAGCATTGCTCATGGATCCACGATTATCCTTTTAATCCTTCGGTCCTTGCATTTTCAGAGCACAACACTTTCACTAAATATCATTTGGATATTTTTAAACACACACTGAGTCTATAAAAGTCCTTTTGTCCTTTTGTTCATTCAGTTCGAAAGCACGACACTTGCACAGTAAATATCATCTGGATTTATTTATAAACGCAGAGTTTAGAAATGTCCTTTTGTCCCTTATGGTTTTTAAACGCGCACTGAGTCTAATTATTAAATCATTTAAGTGTTATACACATTAAACAATTATAACATTAAGTTATAAATTGTCATTTTTAAATTAAACTTTAAAAGAGACCTTAAAATTTCCAAAAAGTATGGGAAAAAACCAAAAAACTATAGTCACTTGTAGATTGTCACACCAACAACACTGATTAATTGAATATTTTCAAAACTGTTCTAACTTTTTTTTGAATAAAAAGAAAACGGTTTAAAAACGCGCACTGACTTATTACTTTTCCTTTTGTCTATAGTTGTCCTCCTCTCCCTTTTGTTCGTCCCAAATCGTTGCTTCTCTTGTCTGAAAAACAAAACCGAAAACGAAAAGAATTTAAACACAAATAACAAAGCAAAATTTAATATAACTATTCTATTCATAAAAATGTTTTTGCTTCAAATTTAACGCAGTCATTACAGACATAAAATGATCTACTTTTACTACAAGTTGATCTGAAAAATACAAAAAATGATTAATCTTCACCATTTTTTCGAAAACTGGAGACAAACAATCAAATGAAACTGTCAATTTGGAACGTTCCATTGTTACAAAGTGAACAAAAACTATATTGACAAGTAAAACTGACTGCCGACTGCGAACCTAACCTCAAATAATCAGAGCGACTATAAAATCATAAAACAGTACTAAAATGATATGTATTTGAGAAAATATGCAAAAAAAAATTGTTTGTCAACAAGCAACACTGACGATACTGCGACAGTGACGACAAACCTAACCTCAAATAATCAGCTCGATTTACCTCAACAATAGAATATCACAAAACAGTATTTTAATTACACACATTTGAAAAAAGGTGTGAAAATAATTTCACCATGAAAAAACAGAAAAAATAGTCAATATATACGAGTATGTTGCGAATAATGTTTACTTTAAATATGAAGAAACACGATCATGATTGTCGCGAGCAAATCTGATATTTAACATTATCAAACATGGCGTCTCTGAACTGGAGGCGAACATCCAAGACAAAAGGTTTTTTTTTTAAAAGTCACTTAGTAATTCTGTAAATATAATCTAAACCGACGGGAAAAATTTCAAAACAATTAATTGCAAATTAACTACAAACAAACAGGATTTGATAGGCTGAATCGGGGAAACTAGACAATGTTCAGTTCTGCCACCTGTCGCTCATTTATGGAACTAGATAACAACATTTTCTGCTTTATCGACACGACTAAGTATTCCCATTGGTCACTTTAAATTGTGCGGGAAAATTTAAATTGTTTTTTAATGCAATCAAAACTGTCTGTTAATAAAAAATACTACTTTTTAAGAAAAACATTAAGAAAATAAATTTTGCAAAAAAAAGAAGACTAATTTCGTAATAATTAAGACTACTGCATTAAAAACAGCCAAAAAAAGCAGAATTTATATTTACTTTATTAAAAAGAAACTTTTCACCGCAAGTTGAATCTGTCACAAACATAACCTATAAATTCGTTGTTATTGCTTCTTATAAAAAAAATTATAGAATTATATAAATACCTTTATTAGGAGTGCGTTCCCTCTAGCGTAGACAAATTGAATCCGACTTGTGTGACAATAATCTTCGAGTCACTCGAACCAGGAGATCCCTTTTTATAATAATTAATCAAAGTATGAAAACTTCGAAAACAACAATTTGTTGTAAAAAGACCCAGTTCTCATGACTCGAATTTCTTGTTTGCCGGAATCCGAAATTTCCCACAGCTATGAGCACGCGCCTCACCAATGAAGAAATCTGAAAAATACAAAATAATTTCTTTCTGTACAAATCTTTTAATAGCAAAAAATTAAATAACCTCTTTTATAGACTAAATAAGAATAGGCGATAATTTGTATGAATCAAAAATAAAATAAATATGAATGTCTTTCCGAAAAGTGAGGTTATAATCCACTGACAATTCTTGTCGATTTATTACTAAATACGATGTTTTTTTTTGTTAGTTAATGTACATCGTTTATTTGTTTAATAAACAGTTGAGCTTAAGACTGAAAATACTTACTAATATTTTGAAGAAAAATGTAAAAGTTTATGACGCCTCGTGTTCTGCGTGCCGGAGGAGAACAAGTGGAAGTAGCAATTCACTGATTGGTCGACACCGTTTTTGGCGCGAAAGTGCAGTGCTGAGTGCTGCCACCTAGCGCCAATTTTCAGAACTGCTGATCGTATTTTTCTACATTATCGACCAAAGTTTTCACTCCTATTAGACATTTGAAAAATGTTTACCTTTCAAAATTTCTATTTGTTTTCTCTTTTTTGTTACTAATTGCAAATTAAGCAAAGAAATAAATAATTTTTAATAAAAGATGAAATTTTCATTTAGAAATGAACTCATCTTTTCATTTAGTTATTTACTAGAGTTGGTGAATTTAGTTTTATTTTGCTTTTTTTCGCCATATATTGTAATATTCAGCAAAGTGTTAAATACCTAAAAAAAAGGACAGTAACCAATTTTTGTTATTCATCAATTACGTAAGTTTTATAAATAAATTACTAATTGGATTTTTTTTAAAGGCAGATAATTACTATATAAAATATAAATGCATAATATTGAGAAAAATCTTTATCTTTAGATTTGCAAAATTAATGTTCATGTTCTGAATCTTTGTCCTTTGACTTCTAACCTTAAAGATAAACTTTCAGTCGCATTTTTCTGCTGAGTATTCGTTTAACTTTCTATTTGCAATTAAAATTTCACATGAGAACTGACTTTCGCTTTTTCCTTATTAATTGTTTATAGTAAGTCAACTGAAATAAGTCGCATTTATAAAAATAAAAAGCAAAAAAATAAAGTTTTAGGTTATGTTTGTAATTTTTGGAAAGGAATAAATACACAAAGAAAGTCCACTAAATTGTCAAAAACTGCTTTTAGTTTTAAACAATTGTAAAAAATGTGTTGTTAAAAATTATAACGAAACTTTTAAAGTAAAAATATCAGTATAACATAACCATATTAAAAATCTTTGCTTCTTAGGTACCTTTCTTCGGAGGCGCGCGTCAGAAATATGTTAATTATGCATGCGAACTGTCAGTATGAAACATTGCTCATCTTCAAAATATAACAGCCAGGAGGAAAATATTTATGTACATATATTTACTGTTACAATAAAATTGCGCTGGCGCGAGTTAATATTGAGAAAAGATGTTGATGACAAGAGCGAAACTGCTTTCCAAGGGTTGAATCTCATTATTCAAGGATCCTCTTCTTCAGATGCTGTCAGGCATTTACTGAACAACAATCGTTTAACCAAAAAAACACTGTTAATTTTAATAATTTTACAATTATAATAATTTAATTCTTTTTAAATTACAATTAAATTATTAAATAATTATTAAAGGTAGAAAGTAAATTGTAACAAAGATTCGTTTACTGACTTCGAAAAATGTGGAAAAGAAGGACAAGTGCCCCAGACTGTCCGAGTGAAGAAAATCAAAGACAGCAAGAATTTAAACTCAAGGAAGGCGACAATATGAAGAAAAGATACGAATCTGAATTTTTAAGAGCAAAAAATCGCTTTTGGCAACATTTGAAAAGAGGTTTTGAAAAATTTACTGGTTTTCAAATAGATGAACTCGACACGTTTGAAAAAGTCGTGAAATTACTTTACCGGCCAACAGATGCTTCCAGTTTAGGAGTTACACGAGCACTTTTTGGTAAAAATTAAATACTTCTTTGAATTTTGCGTCAGATGAAATATTTCTTTGATTTCTATAATATTATTTCTATATAATTAATTTAAATATAATTCTTTATTCAATTTAATTATAATTTTTAATTGCAATTAATTTGAATTCAATTGGATTTTAATTTTATTTAATTACAATTGATTTTAATTTTAATTGTATTTAATTTTAATTGAATTGAATTTTAATTGCATTTAATTTTAATTGAATTGAATTTTAATTGCATTTAATTTGAATTGTATTTAATTTGAATTGTATTTTATTTTAATTGTATTTAATTTAAATTGAATTGAATTTTAATAGTATTTAATTTCAATTGAATTTAACTTTAATTGCATTTAATTTGAATTGAATTTAATTTTAATTGTATTCAATTTTAATTGTATTTAATTTTAATTGAATTGAATTTTAATTGCATTTAATTTGAATTGAATTTAACTTTAATTGTATTTGATTTTAATTGTATAATGAAATAAATTCTATATTTAATTGAGGAAAAAAATTATAAATTCACAGGACTCTGCATGGTAATAGACATCGTCAACGAAAGGGGACTATCAAATATTGATGAAAAATGGGGCGATCCTAAAATTTGTCGATTTCCTCTAATTCATGGAATGGAAGCGCCAACACTTCCCTGGATGACGATTATTTACACGATCATGTGGTTCGGTGCATTTGGAATTATGCTTGGATATTATTTCAAAATTGCCTGCTTTTGCTTTGTCCTACCCTATTGGTACATATTTTTATTAGACAAAACATTTTGGAATAATCACAGTTATTTGTATGGTGTCGTCGCTATTCTCTATTGGGGAACAGGTGCAGATAAATATTTGTAAGTTATGAAGAAAAAAAAATTTTAATCTAACGACGCATTCTGAAGAAAGGTACTTAGTACTTTAATCATTTGAAAATTATGTTTGTGTTTGTTTTTACCTTCAGGTTGTATTCAAAATAGAGCCATTTTATGTTCAACAAAGAAAGAAAGAAATCTATTGTATTTTTAGGTTTTTCTTCTATTTCTTCTTCTTTAGTACCTTTCTTCAGAGAGAAAAAAAAGAAAGAGAAGAACAATTCTTATTGTAGTGAATTAAAGTTCCTTAGATTCGTTAACGAAGAAGAAAGAAGAGAAAGTACCATTTTGGAATTATTTCATTTTACGATTTCAATTCTTCCTTTTATACTTCCTGGCTGGTTTGAAGAAAACTGATGTCGATTGGTTAAGAGGTTATTCAGTGGTGACTTTATCGGGACACTGGATATTTTACCCATTTACGTAAGTTTTATAAATCAGAAGAGTTGTTTTGTTTTTGTAGTCAATTCCCGGATTGATGTGCTATTCCGTTAAACAAAACTTTAGGCAAAATTAAACAACAAAAAAGTATTTCGTAAATAAGTATAACAATGTATTTTAGATTGTTATTAACGGCAGAGCAAACAAATCACTTTATTGTTCATCTGTTTGGATTCATTTTTGACCTGACAATTGGATTTTGGATGATGTTTGATAAGACTCGTCTACCAGCAATGCTTGTTTGTACTGCTTTCCACTTGATGAACACAAGACTGTTTTCTATAGGTAGGAACAATTTTTAATAGCAAGGTAAGAAATGTTACTAATTTATGCTAATAGTACAACTGATGATGCCACAACTAATACAACTAAATATTAATTAATTCATTATACAACTGAAAGTACGGAAAAACTGATTGTGTTCTAATTTTTACCAATGATTTAGGAATGTTTCCATACACGTGCCTCGCAACAATGCCTCTTTTCTGCCATGTCGATTGGCCAAGAAAGTTTCAAAAGTTGACTATTGTTTCTACAAAATATCTACCAAAATGGAGAGCCAACGTTAAGTCGCTTTTTCAAGAAGTGCTTAAAGCTTTTGTAAAAAGTAATCAAGATAGAAAAAATGACGATAATCACGAAAATGAAAATATAATTCAGCAACTAGATGACAGTATGATAAATACTGGACCTAAGGATTCGGAAATAAATACAGAATCAAGAGAGGAGAAGCGACAAAATGAAAAAGAAGAAGTAAAAGAACAAGAAGAAAAACAAAGGAAAGAAAATGATGATCTACCTCCAAAATCTCTACCTGAAGGAATTAATTCAGATCGTTCGAAACAATCGGAAAAGATATCAAGAAAACAAAAATTTGTTACTGTTCTACTAGTTTTTCACATGAGTCTACAGTGCTTTTTGCCGTACTCTCATTTCATAACACAGGTAAATTGAATATCAATTTCTAAATTACTAAAAACTTGACAAAAATTGACCGAATTTATCAGAGACAAAAGAAATTGATAAATTTGGCACTAAATTAGGCACTAAACAAAAATTCATAAATTTGGCACTAAACAAAAATACTAGAGGCTTAGAGTTAATTTTCCATTCCCAGGGTTATAACAATTGGGTTCCTGGTTTATACGGATACTCATGGAACATGATGGTCAATTATTGGGACGCAATTGCTGTTGTGATACAAGTACGAGACAATGTAAATAATGAAGATTACTTTATAAATCCCGATGCCTATGTTCGAAACAATAGATGGTGGAGACACGGGGACATGGTGAAGCAATATGCACATTGTTTAAAGGTACATATCACAATAAATAGCTAAAAACAATTGTAATCATTGTACAAGCAACGTATTAATTTTTCTAATGATTCGATAATTTTTGTCATATATTCGACTATAAAATTAATTAATTAGCCCTATTTTTAATTAATTGTTGCTTTTAATAAACAAAAAGAATTCTGCTAATAAACAATTAATTCTACAGGACAATCTAATGAAGGAAACACAAGTGATATTGTCCTCGAACATAAGCATCTACGTCGATGTTTGGTGTTCCCTAAATGGGAGATTTCAGCAGAGAATGTTTAAACCGAATGTTGACATATTAACAGCAGAGTGGCATCCATTAAAACCTGTTTCCTTTTTAGTTCCTCTGCTGATTGACTTCAATTCCCATCGGTATGCACTCACCAATTCATTATAAAAACACTACCCACCAAACAGTTAAAATCAATTAAGAATTGGATCAATTGGCGAATGTTTGCTATTATATTAAAATCAAATTTTCAGATACAATTTGGAAGAAATCGAAAAACAAGTCTACACATGGTCGAATTTCTCCGACGTTTACTTTGTCGCCGACTATCCTGGCATGAAAAAATTAAATTTCGTCGATGAAGAATTAGCAAATGTCACATTGACGGTAATAGAGGGAGAAGTGTCATACACTGAAGAAGGAGAAAAAATGAAAGTGATCATTTCAAAAGGAGATCATGTTCATGTCTCAAGTCAAGTATTTCATCAAGTGGAAGTAATTAGTTCAGTTCCCGCATGCTACATGTATACTTTTCTAAATAGAAGTGAATTTTATCGAAATAATCCGTAAGTAGCTTCGAACTTACAAATAATTAATATTTTGATTAATTCAACATTTAATTAATGTATATTAATTAATGCACATAATTTAATTAATTAATAATTAATATAATACAATTTTGATTGATTGAAATTCTTTTTTTTTCTGCAGAATAAATAAATTATCAGACACTCATTCTAGACCACCAACATTAAAAACTCTGATATATGAAGTAAGAGAAAATTTTAATGCCTGGATACGAGCTATCAAGCACATAAACACTGCATTTATCAATATTTTCTCTAAATCGTTTTACGATTGTGACGTGAAAAATCGTATAAATTTTCATCAAGCACTTCCTTAATTGTATAAATACAAAGTGCGTAAAATATCAAAGCGTATACTTTGAATAGTCACTTAATTATTATTACAGTTGAAAATAGTTTTCATATTAAACATTCGAATCCTAAGTTTTAGAGAAAATTTGCATCTATCTAAAAATTTATCGAGACTTGGCAAAAATCCTTTAGTGATTAGAAAAAATAATTTGTCGAAAGTATTAATCATTATCTTCAGACTTGGCAACTATCAGTTATAAATAAAAACTTTTTTATCTAAATCAAGTGTAAATATTCTTGTCGCTCGCGCCGTTCGCTTTAGTTTTCCAAGTGAATTCGCAATATAATTTAATTGCGATACTTCATTTTTTTATTTAATACGATTTAATACGATTTAATAATTAGGAGTAAATTTTTGATAAGAAAAAAGAAAACCCCCCGCGAAAAAAAATGGAAACTGGCACATTTTTTAATGTTGAGGTGATAATTATTAGTATAACTGTGTTTGTTGTTTTCTATTTGCTAATGATGAGACACTTTGAGTATTGGACAAGAAAAGGTGTAGTGCAAATTAAACCAGTGCCAATTTTCGGCAATTTCGCCAAATGTTTCTTTATGAAAATCTCACCTGGCTATTGGTTTAAAGAATTCTACGAGCGAAGTAAAAATCTACCTTATATGGGAGTTTATATTTTAAATCAACCCGGACTAATGCTACGCGATCCTAACATAATCAAGCAAATACTTCTCAAGGATTTTAACAATTTCGCCGATAAATTCATGGAATCTGGAAAGAATGATCATTTGGGAAATGCAAATTTGTTTATTGTGAAAAATCCCCAGTGGAAAATTCTACGAACAAAAATATCGCCGGTCTTTACGTCGGGGAAATTGAGGCAAATGTTTGAACTAATGACAAATGTGGGTAATAATCTCGATACTTATATGAAATCACTTGATCTTAATGGTGAGTTGTATTTTTTATGGCATTCTCTTTTTTGGATTTTATTGTTTTATTTTATTTTCTATTGTTTTATTTTATTTTTTATTTGTTTTTGGAATTCTATAGTTTTTCTCTTTTTGAATCAGGTTCGGGAAAGGCGATAGAGATAAGAGAAATTTGTGCAAAATTCACCACGGATTTAATAGGAACAACTGCCTATGGTTTAGAAGTGAACAGTCTAAATAATCCCGATGCAGAATTTCGAAGAGTTGGAAAGCGAATTTTCACCTACGATCTATTCAGATCTTTGGAATTGAATTTCATATTTATTATGCCGCAATTGGCAAGATTATTCGATCTGAGATTCTTTAGGGGCGATGGCAGTGCATTTCTGAAGAAAGTATTCATGGAAACGTTGAATGAACGAGAAAGATCTGGAGGAAAGAGAAAGGACTTAATCGATTTATTGATAGAATTGAAGAAAAAGTACGAGAACGAAGATCCTCATGGAATAAGTGAGTTTATTGTTTAGACTTTGAACTTATGATTAAAAAAAACTGAATTAATTTAATTGCAGAGTTTGAGGGTGATATTTTATGCGGACAGGCCGCTATCTTCTTTACTGGAGGTTATGAAACATCATCAACAACAATGTCGTGCGCCTTTTATGAATTAGCTAAACAGCCGGATATTCAGGAGAAATTAAGAGCTGAAATAAAAAGTGCTCTGGAAGAAACTGATGGACAAATAACACAAGATTTGGTAGGAAAATAATAGCTAAGTTGGTACAAAGGAATTTTTTTTCCGAATTGTTTAGCTATTTGTTATCATTTTGTTAAAACGGATTGAAAATAATTTAAAATGATTGCAAATGATTTTAAATGATTGAAATTGAGTTTAAATGATTGAAAATGATTGAAAGTAATACTCATTAAAAATGGGAAAGAAAAGACCTAAATTAAAGGACAAAGTAACACTTATTTGATTCTGTAAACGATCAGTTTACGAATAATGATTCTTTTTCAGATAAGCGGCCTTCAGTATTTAGATATGGTTGTGTCGGAAACATTAAGAATGTATCCGATTCTTCCCGTTCTGGATAGAAAGGCAATGAACAACTATCAAATTCCAGGGACAAATGTAATTATCGAAAAAGGAACGCCTGTGTTTATTCCATTATTGGGAATGCATTATGATCCGCAATACTTTCCAAAACCGGACTTATTTGATCCCGAGCGTTTTTCGGAGGAGAACAGAAAATCTAGAACTAATTACGTTTACATGCCATTTGGAGAGGGACCACGTAATTGTATTGGTAAAAATAAAAATATATTTCAATCTTTTAAAATTTAGAGTTGCCACAAAAATCTAATCGCTAAATATTTTGATTAATTGTAAAAATTAAATACTCAAAAAATGTTCTATTACGTATTTATTTATAAATTTCTTTAATTGCCTAATTTCGCTGACCTGTGGCAACTCTGAAATCATAATTTAGTAATTTGTTATAAATTTACGATTATTTAAACAGGAATGCGTCTTGGATTGCTACAAACAAAATTAGGATTAATTCACATTATATCCCAGTACGAATTGACAACCTGCGAAAAAACTGTATTGAAAATAGATCCAAGAGCTTACTTAACAACCGTAAAAGGTGGCATTGTTTTAAACGCCCGCAAAATTAATTAATAAATTATTTTCATACATCATGTATTTTTAGAATTATTTTGCTTCTTTGATCTCGAATATAAAACGTCGTGTAAAAATTATAGAATAAAATAAAACAGATTTATTTGAATAAAATTTATTTTCCTCTAATCGGTTGATTCAATGAACTATTTTGAATTTTAATTAATTTAATAATGAACTCCTTTTATTAACAACACTTCACAAAGAGAGCAAAATTGTTTAAAATTCTAAACATTGAAACAACAAATTGTCAATTGGAATTATTTCAAAGGTCTGAATATCACCCACATACTACTATCAACGGCTGTGAAAAAACTTGTCGGATCAGGATTTAGAGGAAGACACGTTCTCGGTGATAATTCTAAAGAAAAGTTTCTTAAAACTGCCACCATTGCCATTTTCATCGACATCATTGCTAATCTTCTACCCAAACACATTCTCGGTCCTTCGCCAAATGGAAGAAAAACAAACTTGTGTCTATCTCTTCGATTCTCCTCGCTAAATCTATCAGGATCGAATTTCTCCGGCTCGGGCCAATATTTAGGATCCTTATGCAATCCATGAACTGATAAAACAACAATATTTCCACGTTCCACTTGACATGAGAGTCCATCAAATCCATCGAATCGTACTCTAGATGTACAAGTCTTCATTAAACTTCCAAGAGCCGAATTTAATCGCATCGATTCAAAAATAGCTTGTTCCAAATACACCAATTCATTCAAAGTCTCGTATTTCCAATTTTCATCCCCTTCCCCACCGATAGAAATAATTTCTCGTCTCACTTTCTCCTGAACATCGGAATGAATCGCCAATTGAAGAGCTAGAAAACTTAATGTAATATTAGTCGTTTCGTGTGCATCCAAAATAAACGCCAACATATAAGCAGCTAAATTCTCCGCATTCTTCTCCTTCTCGCTTTCCGAAATAATGTGCAAAAAATCGTTACGTGGAATTTCGCCCCTCGTCGTCTCTTTTATCTTCATCACTGATTCACGGATAAATTTGTCCATTTCTTTAGTAACAATTCCGTAGTTGAGAAATTTCGCAACACGAGGTAAATAGAAGACAGCAACTTGACCATAACCACCGTTTATTGTCGGATTATCGAAAACTGATGTGACTGCTTTTCCAAAAGACTGCGAATTCTCCTTGAAACAATCACCCTCGACTCCCAATCCAACAGTTGATACAATTTCCCCAGTGTACAAACTGAATAATTTCTTTAAATCAAATTCCAAAGAATTTACATTTTCTAATTTTGTTTTCAAAAAAGCATTGAACTTCAGTGACACTTGGCGTGTCAATGTGAACATTAATTTCAATTTACTTGACGAGAAGCCATTTGTTAAAACTGTTCTATTCTCTTTCCACGTGTCTTTTTGGGAGAAGAATGGATTTTTCGATAATAATGGATCCAATTCTGGATGAAGGACAATTTGATTGTCCTCGAAGGAGGAAAAATTTGTGATTAAAACCTTTTTCACAAGTTCCGGATCACGAAGTATTAATGATGGAGTTAGCATTTGATAAAAGCCGATCATACTTTGATGGGGATTTTTCTTGTATATATTTTCACATAATGTGGAAAAAGCTTCTCGCATTGCCAACACTTTTCCCATATTGCCGACGAATGGAAGACATTTTTCAAGCGAAGAAGGAATTCCCTTGTTTCTCCAATAGTTGTAACAATGGATTAAATAAGTGTATGTAAAAATGAAGAGCAATGAAATTACACCAAGAGAGAGTAAGAAATAAGCCATATTTAATTGTCAATGACTTTTTTAGTAACTGATCATCATTCGTTAGTACGCATTTAAACTATTGCATTTTTTTATGACGCTAAGTCTATTATCTCTTCTTGATAAGAAAGAGAAAACCAAACAAATTGATAGCTTGCGAATTTTTTTCGTAGTGAATCGATATACGAGAAAATTATCTGCGTATAGTTTGAATAGATTTAATAATTAATTATTAGAAATATTACAGGCCTCGGATCGACTTTAAGAGGCAAAAAAGATTTTTTGATAAATTTTGTAAAATATAAATATGGGGAGTTGAAAAAAAAATTTCGTCAGCATACCTGTCGTTTAAATGAAGAATATGTTTCAGTGCAATTTGCGTTTCTTCGTGAACATTCAAAAAAAAATTCCAAAAGTACGAAATTTAATTGTGAATTACGTGTTTGAATTTCAACCGCATTTGAATATGAACCGTGTGTCAATTTCCATTACTTTGTTTCTCTTCTATTTCTGAAAAATAAGACAATTCGAACAAATTAGATAAATAAAAACAAACTGCAATTTATCAAGAATCTCAATTCATAAATAATAGTAAACAAAATAAATTAAGTTTGACATTCAACAAAACAGAATTGCTCGGACGGTATAAAGTAACGAATATCGTGTAATATTTTTAATTGAAAAAAATCCACTTATTTATTCCTATTATTTCCCGGCGAAAATAAAATCGCACGAAATAGAACATAAAGCGCATTTTTGTTATAATATGTAAATAATAAAAATTGAAAAAATAAAAAGATTGTCATGTAGATAAGATAAACATATATTTATTTTCAATTTGCTTCAAATAAGATAAAAATGATTGTCTAGTCAGTAGTGAAGAACAACTTAAAATACGAAAATCAATTTGCAATTAATACGTATAAACAATACTAGGAATTTTTAATAAAAAAGCTGTAAATTACAAACAATCATTAATATTTATTTATGACGACAGAAAAGTAAAAAAAAGGACTCGTTTAAATTTTGTTGAAAGCTGCAATGTCGACGGATTGAACGTATTCTTCAAAGTCTTGTATTTGTTCAACAAGTAAATCTACAGACACTTTGTCGTCTTCAACAACGCACATGATCTGCAACTTTCTAATGCCATAACCAACTGGTACGAATTTTGCTGGAAAAAAAATTTAAATTAATTATTTTCAATTCTTAATCATTGAGGAATTATTTAACTTTTAATTCGGTGAAAATCAAGTATTGAAAATTAATAAGTTAAGATTAAAAATATATTTTTAAGTAATATTAATAAAGAGAAACAAAATAAATTCCTGAATTTTTAATTAAAATTTACAAATTTATTTATTTTTAAATATTTTTGAAACCGTTGAGTTTTATTTGATTAAAATTCAATTTCACGAAATTTGGATTATTCGGAAATTCTTCAATTAAAATAATATACAATAAAAAGTTAAAATAACTGCAAATGAAATTCAAAAGAATTAAAATTTTACAGAATTGTTAGTTAAAAGTATGAAAAAATGAAATTTTCGAAGAATTTAATTTGAGGATTTTTCAAAGTTCAATTATTTCTGAAAATTTAAGTTGTAATGCTTTCATCGTTAATCTATGTTATTTAATGTTTCTAATTTATTTATTTTTAAAAACTTTTGAAACCGTTCTTTGAGTTTTAAAATTTGATTAAAATTCAATTTCACGAAATTTCGAGTAGGAAAATCTTCAATTAAAATAATAAACAAAATTAACTTAAAATAACTACAAATAAAATTCAAAAAAAATAATTTTACAGAATTGTTAGCTAAAAGTATGAAAAAAATCAAATTTTCAAAGAATTTAATTTGAAGACTTTTCAAAATTGAATTATTTCTAAAAATTTCAGTTGTAATGCTTTCAATGGTAAATTATCGAAAATTTTAGCTGAAATTCAAGTTTATATCAATTTTTTATCAGAAGTTCGTCGAGAATTCAATTATTTAAATAGAAAAAGACAATTTATTGAATAATAAATAATATAAAATAATAAATTGTCTTTTTCTATTTAATTTATTGAATAATTGAATGTTTATAAATTAAATTCCTTATAAGAATTTAATTTTTTAAAATTCCCTTATTCAATAAATTGTCTTTTTCTATTTAATTTATTGAATAATTGAATGCTTTTAAATTAAATTCCTTATAAGAATTTAATTTTTAAACATTCCCTTATTCAATAAATTGTCTTTTTGTATTTAAATAATTGAATTCTCGACGAATTTTTTTTATAAAAATTGATTTAAATTTGAATAAATAAATTAATTAATTCAGTTAATTGAATGTTTAAAAATTAAATTCTTATAAGGAATTTAATCTATAAATTTTGATACATTGAGATATTTTGTTCCGTTTAGAGGATTTAGAATAAGATAATTATGAAAAAAGAAAACAATCAAAACCAGACGATTATTAATTATAAAGCAACATTGATTTAGAATTTTTGAAACAAAAATCTCTCAACTTACATGCACCCCAAATTAATCCGTCCATTTCGATGGATCTAACAGCTTTCTCCATTTCTTCCATATTAGTTTCATCACCCCAAGGTTTTACGTCAATAACGATACTGGATTTGGCAATAATTGCCGCTTTCTTCGATTTCTTTTCGGCATACGCCTTCAGTCTCTCTTCTCGAATTCTCACTGTCTCCTCGTCTTCCTCTTCATCAGAGCCAAATAGATCGACGTCTTCATCTTCGGCCGCTGGCTTTTCAGCTGCTGCTGTGGTATTACTTCCTAAAATTGTTGGTGCCTTCTTCTCACCTGGTAGTGACTTAAAGTCATAAGATTTGATGTGATTGTACCACCTGAGAACATGTGCATTTGCGGGATTTGGTGATTTTCCCAAAGCTTCAAAAACTGCGACATCGGCCTGAGTTGGTTGATAACTGCAAATTTGATAAATTTCATATTAATCATTAATCAATAATCAAAGGTTTATTTATATATATATTCTCTTTGTAGGTTGAGTTCTCTTTTTATACAGAAAAAAATTACTTGACGCCATCATTCTTACTATCCATAAATATTTACTTACATTTTCACAAAGTCAAATCGAGAAATAAATAAGGACCAAGCGTGTATTAATGATAACAATTATTATTAAACTGAAAAGCAGGGATTGAAACGTAAATAGTGTTAGCAGTATAAAGATATAAATTATATGGTTAAGAAACAAATAAGTACTTACATTTTTGTATCGTAAAAATTCAATTAAAGCAGAACACACATTCTTTTTGAAATGATTTCCAAAAAACAACATTCATCCAAAAAAGCATTTTTGTACAAAAAACACAAATACATAAATAAAATGTTAGTCAATTTCTATTCGAATACTAAGAACCGAAAATAGACACAAAAATACATTTTACTCCAAACACGTTTAAACGGTGTAATAACTAAAAATTACGTTTTACAAAAAATTCAAAATTTCCAATAGAAATCATCGAATTTTAGGTTATGTTACCAAATTGTTTTCCAATTATAGGAAATTTTAACTTTCATTCAAAACGTTTGTTATTCTATTTGTCCCAGATAAACAAGCACAATAATAACAATAGAAAATTCGTACATTTAGCTTCAAAACTGTTGGAAAAGTTTATAAATAAGGAATTTTGTGTATAAAGTTCTCCAAAAACATGATCAAAATAAAATTAAAGTTCGCAGCGTCTTTGGACGAAAATAAGTAATTCGAGTAATTATACTTCGGAATTAAAATAAATCTAACCGATTCATTGCCAATTCTAAACAAATTTTGAATTTTGAAAGTAATCAATCAAGAGATCAAGACGTACGTTACTATATCATATTGCCAGAATAAAAAGTCGAAAAAACTCCAAAACTCAATTTTCAAGTCTCAAGAAACGTACCATTTATCTTTCCAAAAGTATTTTTGATGCTAAATTTGAAAAATAAATACTGTATACACAAATATAGCAAAAATTGCAAAAAATATTCAAAAGTACGAAAAACAAGGTTATGTTGAAAGCCCCCATTCGCGAGAATACCTTTCTTTTCACATTTTTCATTAATGACCAACTCCAATTATTCAATAGCTCATCCACCAATGGAAAAAAGAACTATTCTCTTCATCGTTTCCCAATAATGCCCAAATGAAGTAAGGTGAAACAAATTGGTAATTTAAAGTACAAGTTGCCGACATGCAGAACACGTGCGTACATCAAACTTTCGTATTTATGGGAAAATTACTCACCCTTCGATATAACTACGATCAACCAGATAAGAGTCTAAATCCTTGACACCTTTTTCAGTTTTAAGATCGCCTACGGCCATTTTTAAAATGATTTTTAGTTAATAAATATTCTACGAAAAAACTAACAACAGCTGCAAATAATTCTTGTCGTCGCTTAGAACCGGAAGGGATGGGTAGGGAGATACGTGATACGTGTGAATGTAGTCGCGTTCCACAATTGACGTTTTTCCGGTTTTATGCTTCTTTGAATTAAACATTAAAATTCAAGAAATCGGTTCAATTAATAATTAAAATCGAATTACAGTCGAACTAATTAGGTTGTTTCTTACTTTTTTATAAGAAGATTTGGGGTGTTTTGTATATAACAAAGAAGACAAAGAGAGAAAATAAGACAAAATCTTTGGGTAGTTTTTGGTAGCACTGTTCATATCGAAACTACGTGGATCGATTATCGAACTGCGATTTTACTCTCGTTGGCCATTGTTTTGTGCTGACATTGTTGCGATTTAAAAAGTCTTGTGAGCTCTTTATAAACAATTCAGCTGTATTTTATCAACGTTTTTCGTAAAATAATGGCAATAATTTACTAGTAATACAGTTAATTATGTTTCTATATGAAATATCTGATTAAATGGTCCCTTTATATGAAAACGCAAAACGTACAAAAGAATCTAAACTTTGGAGGTTATGTTCGATAGACGGTAGTTATTTTTATAAAAAAAAAGTAATTAATATTAATAATCAGCGAACTTGTTTAGTTTGTATTGAAATTGGCATTTTTGTAATATTAATATTTACATTTTCAGGTTATGGTCGATCGAACAGTGTTACAATGAAAATTTGGAAAAATTCGTCTGAACGCGATTTGTAAGTTTTTCTCCAGATTTTTTTTTTGCATAGAAGATTTTTTATTACACGAAAAACTAGTTTAACAATCTAAATTAATATTT